>CM051241.1:141073740-141108740 GCA_027917425.1 Gastrophryne carolinensis
GGTACAGTATAACACTATACACAAAAAGGTAATAGAATGAGAAAAGTTGGTTATGCTTAATAAGACAATAAAATATTTTAGAATTTGTAATACCATATTTAACAATGGTCTGGGGGTTCGCTGTGCACAACAGTAGTAGTTGAAATCGTTGCTCTGTTTTTGTAGCTTGTCATGAAAAAATAATTGTCTCCTCTGCTACATGTATCTGAATGCAATCTGGCCTCCATAAGTTAACAATCTATTTCTATCCCACCATTAATCTCTCTTGTTACGTAAGAGCAGGGAGAAAAGCCCCTGATGGGTAAAGATGGAAAAAATTCATGATGGGGGGGGGGGGGAATCTTGCACCTTATGTAACCCAGAGCAGATGACAAAGAGCCAAGAGTAGAATGTGTTGGCTGCAGCCTGCGAGGCATACAAGCAAAATAACAATAGAGCAAGTGGTGATGGAGGGATGGAGGGGGAGATGTAACCTGGCTTAGCTCAAGGATGGATGGAGCAGAAATTGTTCCGCAATCGACCTGTCCCCCCCTCCCCATAGGGGGTTTTCTGATCAATCTGATGAAATTTCCAGGCGAAGGAACTCCAAACCCCAACCTCCCACCCACCTTCCCAGATGGTGCTTCTTTAAATAAGGATCTGCAAGGCTGAACGGTACAACTGGAGGCTGATTAATCCAAAGCAATTAAATGCACCGCGCCTGCTTCCCTCCATCCCTCCGTTCTCCACCTTCCCTCCCCAGATAAATGCTGAATAAATATTATCTTTTTTTTATTACTAGCTAAATAATCATATGAATAGCCCAGATCACCCCCTCCCTGATTGTATTCCAGTTGCTAAGTGTTGTCTATTATCAAGGCAGCCCTTAACCCCTGCACTGCTGGATCTGTCATACAATCACAGCAATTCCCAGGGCGGAAGGGGTAATAGAATGATCACCGAGCTGCCAATTTGGCTGACAGCTGAAGTGAGAAAATTACACACACACTGCCATCGGAGGGGCACTTGGAGCAGAGGGGGGCGATTGTGCAGGCTCATTTACTCCAGCGCTGAGCTGTAATTTTCTTGCCTCAGATCACTTACTAAGTACATCTCTATTAACCTGATAGCCATCTACAGAAACGCCCCCCCCCCCCCCCGTCTCTACACCAGTACATCATTCCTCTCCTCTTATCAGCATGAACAGGACAAAATACAAGGTATTGATTGAATTTGAATCTAAAAACATGATAACATTGAGAAGCACAAGGATGACAAATGGTCAATGGGGCTTTAATTTGAGACACCCTCTGACAATGCGGACAGGGACACCAAACAAAAAAATTAAAGGTAGGCGGTTGATCAAGCCTTCTGGAAGAGCTCACAATCTGCATTTTGGCTCAGGCAGCTCATTCCCATCTGGGTAACGCAAGAGCGTCAGATTGCTGGAGGCTTTGTGACGTCAGCAGCCGCGTCCAATACCTTACAGGGAGTGTCACGTGTCCTCCAAGAGTCGGAGGCCGCCCACTCCGGAATTCCATGAATGATGCTCTCTCCACTCCACTGCAGCAACTTTTACTACAATGGAAGTTTGGGGAGCTGGAAGGCGGGGGAAGCTCCTGCTGCTGCTGCTCGCCTTCTGTCCTCCTCCCTTCCCTGCCTCCACACTGTATTGTTGTCTGGCTATGCTGAAAGAGCGGGTCTGCATGCCCCTGTATGTATGCATTGTCACTAATATTAATAATAATCATATCATCATTATTAGTATGAATAATAATATTTACATCAAATATGAATGTGGATTGTTACTATTCAACAACCTATATTAGTACAAATTAAAAATATACATTGTATACCTTGTTAACCTTTTCCTTCTTGCTGTTCAAGCTACAAGCTGCTATCATACTGCTCCCACAACAATGGTCTATCTATCTATCTATCTATCTATCTATCTATCTATCTATCTATCTAAATGATGTACATAAAGACTGTAATATATATATATATATATATATATATATATATATATATATATATATATACACACACACACACACACACACACACACACCTTTCTTTAACACTTGGTGCACCGGTGCATGGTGCTATCTTGAAATCTTCAATGCTTTCCAATGGCTTCTGTGCTGAGATAATCCAAATAGTTGAGTTGTGATGAATCGGGTAACGATTGCTGGCATCTGTATATTCTCGTTATTCCCTCCCTTCTCCCTGTGCAACTACAAGCTTCTGTTATACTTCTCCCATAACACGGGTCTATCTATCCATATGCTAAATTATATATTATATATATATATAAACATTGCACTGTGCTGTACTATGTGTAAATTTATTGAATACCTGGAAGTGTAGTTATCCAGCTATTCAATGTATCATATATCATAAAAATAACTCTAAATATATATTTATATATATATATATATATATATATATATATATATATAGCCTGATTTACAACGTTCGCTGGTTTTCGCAAGTTCCCCCTTCTATTAGTGCGCTGCATGTCCTACAACTCTGAAACATACTGTAGCAGCAAACTGAGCTAAATTGTAATTGCCAAAATAGAGCGAAGAGACTATTTGCTGCCATTACGCTGTGTCTTACTGCACTTCACCTGGGCAGAAGATTGGTATTTACAATTTACTGGCGGCCAATTTGGTTATGAGATTTAAAGAAATCTTGCTGAAAACACAGCTTATATCACCATGGGATAGGTCAAAAACAGTTTCATTAGTATTTTTTTCAAATACTAGTTAACTATCTGACGTTTATGCTTAAAATATCAAGTATTGATGCAAAATTAAACTAAAGAGAAAATATTGCCAGAATAGCCATTGACTCCAATGGTGTTGACTTGAAAAATCTGGAATTCTGCTTAAGTGTTCACTGCTCTTCAACCAACTGCGCTAAACTAGTGGTATAGTTGGTAAATAGGGCAAACACAGCAAAAAAAAAAGGGCAAAGTGGTTAGTATATATTTATATATTCATCATTGTTTATTAAAACAGAACCACAATGTCCTTTTTCTTTTCTTATGGTGTACAAAGCTTCTATCCATGAGTGGTTGTCCAAATGTTTTGTGAATTTTTGGACAATAAAATGGAAAAACATTGTTATGAATTATAATTTATTGCGAGTAATGGGTACTTAACAGTTAAACATTTTATAAGAGAATATGATACTAAATATACATTTAAGACAGAATTTATTTTCTTTTTGTAAAAGGATATTCTAAATGGGGATGATAACAAAAGGTTAGTAATTTTTTTGGCGGGTTATTTAAATGCTAAAATGACAGTAAACACACAATAAAGTGGAAGATATATATTTTTGAAAACTCAAAATTTGCTACACTTGCGATTAGCCAATACTACAGGTGAGGAAAAGATTTAGAGATTAACTAGGTGGATATTTTTTTAGAAGTCTGAAAATAACAGCAGTCTATAGAGAAAGCAAACAAATTAGGAGAGGATCATTGCTGCGATTCCCAAACTTTTAAGATAAATTATATAACTTTGTACCATTCCTGCCTGTAGAAGAGGGGTTTGATTTTCGAATTAAATAAAAACATTTTGTTTTTCACTTTATTGTGTGCTGAGTAACAGGGGTTTTCAATTATAAACTATCCAAAAATTCCAAAGGTTCCCAAAATCTATTGGATGACCACTACCTATATTTACATATTTAATCTGTTTAGCTGTTAAAACATTTTTTATTCGTTATTATATGATTATCATCTTTCAAACTATTAACCATAACCATGAATATTAATGTATTTATTAAAAAACACACACACACACACACGCACACACATTAAACACATACATTTGTTAGGTTATTTTATTTGCCTAGCTACTGAAGCAGTAAATGTCTTTCAATAAAAACATAAACCTTTATTATTTTTAATATTATTATTGAAAATAATATATATTGCACATAATCGATAATTCATATTTACTATACTATTATTATTTTTAAAATGTGGGGATTTTTTCAAATGTATTTAGACTCATTTAAAGTAGAGAGGAGTAATTCATTCTGAGAGGTTTTGAAATCTTTAATACCCATGCACTAAATCTTAGAAGCCTTCCCAAATTAAAAAATATGCTTTTAAATAAAATTATGATGGGACAGTAGAGATTTTTATTCACCCCCTTATCAGGAGGTTTATTAAAATGTTAATAGCCTTGTTAGTGAGGCGTTAATCATTTAAAGCAATCCTCTACCCATTTGTTAACTACTTCCTGGCAATCATGTGACTGGTGACCAATCTGGATTTCCCAGTGGGCTTGCTCGTCAAACCTGAATGGTTTCCATTGGGTACCTGATCAACTGGCATTTAGTGCCGCAAACATGAATGAGGAAGTGATCACTTGAGTATAGTGGAAGTGGAAGTCCGGTCACTCCATTACCCGCTGCCTTGCAACCCTCCCCTGGCACTGAGGTACGGTGCGGGGTTTCAAAGAAAAAACCCTTACCTTGTCCTGTGGTCCTGCCCTAACCGCTGCCACCTTGAGGAGAATACACTGAGCAGCTTTCATGCTCTGTGAGCGGACGGGCAGGAGTGCAAACATAGCGGGGGGGTGCCACTCTGTCTGTGCAGTAGCTGTGTGTGCCCGGGAGAATAGCGCTGGACTGCGGCCAATGTAAGGGGTTATTTTTCTTTGTAATCCCCCACCCTACCTCAAGACTTCGCTGAGCCTGATATACAGCTTCAGGGCTGCATATTTTTGAACATACTGAATGTAGGGTACTGATTTACGATTGTTTTAAATATTTTTTTAGCAATACCCAATTGGGTGCCTGATTTAAGATTATGTATATTTTTTGGGCTCTTTAAATTGAATTGGAGAGGTTCTCAAAATGTTTGTATTCTCTCTGTCTGGCTGCTAAAATAACCATAATGACTATTAATAACAATGTATTATTATATTGTTAATGATACTGTTCAAAGCCTCAGCCTGTCCCCAGGGGTGAACCTAGCCTCTTTGCTGCCCGAGGCAAACTATAGAAAGGTGCCCCTCTCCAGTATGTGCCACTCCACTCCTCAATGGGTAGAGGGCTTGACCCGAGCCTGCTGAGCCACCAATGATTGATTTGAAAACATCACAGCGTGCAGTGGTGCCCATGGTGTCCACTGAACAACTAATGGGATACCAAATAAATTTGGCCTCTTTACAGGGGCACCCCTTGCCTGTCCCATCAATATACTTAATGATAACAAAAATAAAATGTTTCTATTTTTGCATGCAGAATTATTCATATTATTATTATTATTATATGATATTATTGCTAGTAATATAAAAATATTAAGATAACTACAATCTATGTCTGGCATGTTCTTGTCTTAATACATTTACATGACTAGTAACAATCTGAATAATTATGTATACAAAATAGAAAAACATAAATACTTATTTTCTTTCTCATTTTCATTAATTTTATATATATATATATATATATATATATATATATATATATATATATATATTTAATTAATGCTTCATGTGATATTTATTATAATTAATATAAACCTTTAATAAATACCTATGTACTGAATTTTAGGAGATCCCCCAACTCAACATAAAAAAGGGCAAAAAAAACCCAGGGAGGGCGGCAATAAGGCAAAATATATGAAAAAACTGTAATAGTATTGGTAAAGATTCCAGTGTGGTAATCACAGTTAGTCATTAAGTCATTTCTTCTCAATAATATACATAATAATAGCCCATATAATATGTATATATATACATATATATATTTGAATGTATATATATATTTATTGTGGCAAATAGGTGTACTCAAGTTGCTGAGCTGATCTAGTATTTTTCATTTTATTCTAGCAAATGTCTGTTTTATGGAAGTAGTTTTCACTACCTGCAATCTGTTGTTATTGGCAATGTCCACGGGCAGGCTGATTCATCATTAGCGGCAGGTAGCGACAGATGAGCGTCTGTAGCAGGCATTTTCAGAGCGCCCGCTAGTAGTCGCAGTGCTCGGCCGTGAGTCGCTACTTTATAGCGACTCAGTCGCTGTTCAGTAATGTTGAATACATTGTGAGGAGTCGCTATTTGACCAGTACAGCGCTGTATGGGAGCGCATGTTAGCGACTGCTCATAGCGACCGACTCACACCATATTCAGCAAAAAAACAGCCTCACAAATCTCTGGCGCTGAAAAATATTTGTTTGAAGCCCAGAGCGCAGGAGGCGGTGTGTTTAAAGTCTGTTTTCAAGCATCTATCAACTAGTAACAAAGCGAAAACATATGGAATTACATTGTAACAACATTGTAACATGAACACTTTAATGCCAGACCTGTAATGTCATTTCTGAGGAAATATTTAAAAAATTAAAAAATTATGAAAAAACTGCTATTTCAATGCCAGAAGAGGTCAAAGAATTATTTGTGATTTTTTTGAAAAAAAACAAAACAGTTTAAAGAGAAGAAAAGGATCGTCCATTAAAATGTATGGGAGAGCGTCAGGTAGCGAGAGGTCATACCTGGCGCTGTGCAAGGCTGAACGCTGGCGCTGTTCGCTGAGGCTGTGAAAATGATGAATCAGACGCTACATGGCGCTATCCCAGTCGCTAAACAGATTCTGCTTGATAAATGTGTAATTGCGTGCCGTGTCCGGCGTTCACCAGTCGCTACCTGTCGCTACCTGTCATTAACCAGCCACTACCTGACGCTATCCCTTCTTAAATAAGGCCCCAAGTCTGTACACCAGAA
Organism: Gastrophryne carolinensis; assembly: GCA_027917425.1. Classification (NCBI taxonomy): domain Eukaryota; kingdom Metazoa; phylum Chordata; class Amphibia; order Anura; family Microhylidae; genus Gastrophryne; species Gastrophryne carolinensis. The sequence goes on from CM051241.1 coordinate 141,080,469, forward strand.
GAGAGAAGTGAGTCCTGTACACACAGAACACTGCTGCTATGGCCACTGCTGAGGTGAGGGAGCTCATTCACGCTTAAACATGGTCAGCAGCAATGTTCTGTGTGTACAGGATTCACTTCTCTCTTCTTGATGTACATTGCCCATAGCAACAGATTGCAGGTATGGGAAAATGCTTCCATAAAATACATTTTCTAATATTCTAATTTTCTAATATATGAAAAAAATAAGTGGAGGCTGTGGGGGAGCGCATTCTCAGTCAGTCTGCATACATTTCAGATATTAGTCGAAGGGATTTGTCTAATGGCTTTGGAAAACTGAGGAAAAGAAGAGCTTAGAGGCCGATTCATTAATAGCGGCAGGTAGCGACAGTTGAGCGCCTGTAGCGGCATTTTCAGAGCGCCCACTAGTAGTCGCTGTGCTTGGCCGTTGTTCGGTAGTTGATAGCGACTCAGTCGGTTTGCCGTAATGTTGAATATTAGGTGAGGAGTCGCTATTTGACAGGTTCCGCGATGTATGGGAGCGCATGATAGCGACTGGCCCTAGCGACCGGCTCCCACCATATTCATTAAAAAATCACGCTCAAAAATTTCTCGCACTGTAAAATGCATGTTTAAACCCCAGAGCGCTGGCGGCGATGGGTTAAAAGTAGTTTTTTAACCCCCAAACCACCATATTTTTGGAAACCAAAAAAAACACGTTTTTTAAATAATTTAGTAATATGAATACATTAATATCAGACCTGTAACATCAATTCTGTACAATTTTTTTATTTTTTTTTCCCCTTAAAATCTAAAATGGCAGAAGTGGTCACAGAATTTTTCACATTTAAAAAAAATTAATAACAATTAATTATTAATATTTAAAGATTGTTCCATTGAAATGCATTGGAGCGCGCCAGGTAGCGAGAGGTCATACCTGTCGCTGTTCAAGGTCGGACGCTGGCGCTGTGGGCTGAGGCTGGAATAATGATGAATGAGTGGCTATATGGCGCTATCTCAGTCGCTAAGCAGGATCGGCTTGATAAATGTGTGATTGTGGTGGGGAGCCGGCGTTCTCATGGCGGGGCCCGTCATTACCGGCCGCTCACCAGTCGCTACCTGTCGCTATTCCTTCATAAATAAGGGCCTTAGTCTAAGAAGTTACGTTAAAAAAGAAGCTTCCAGTGCATATCCAAATAACTAATGTGTTTCAAAAATATACTTACCCTTTAACACAAAAGGGACCTAAAACGCCAGCTAAGCGCCTGAGGTTTTGGGCCGCTGCCACATCCCCGGTCTCCCTGAAGCTAAACCATTCAGATAGGCTGGGGGCAGTAGTGCGCCATAGACCACAGGGAGACTGGGATGCGGCCGCTCCCCATGCTGCCACTCTGCTCAAAACAGTGCTTTATGGCATGCATTAGTATGCGGATTGGGAATGGGGCAAAGGTGCGTAGTGGGGAAGATCTGGGGGGTTTCATACAGTGAGACTCCACTTCTCAATGGAGATGCCCAAGAAGAGACCTATCAGAGAAAATCAAACTCAACAAACGGTGTTGTTCCGAGCACAGAAGGACATCCCAGTTGCCGTTAGATTCCAGGGCTGCCCTTGTTGGGTTTTGTCTCGATTTGTCGATCCCCACCACCCTCTATGTGTGTAATCTTTTAATTATAATTTCAATGTACTATTTGTCAGTCTACTTATTTATCTTTAACACACTTATATATTTAACTTATTTGTAACTATGATTATAGAAATGTGTTATTAGATATTTAATTACAGGGATAATCCTGTTACCTTTTTTCATAGATTAGGATAAACAGAAAGGATGTAAATTTGCCAAAAAAAATTACACTCTCTTGCACCTGATTGGGTGTTATAAAAATGTTTTTTTAATGCTATACTGAATATATAGCAATCCATAAATAAAAGGCACTATAAGGTATAAAGCTGATTCGTAGAGTATTTAGAAATACAATTAAAAAAAATCTACTTAACTGGAAAAAGTCAGACTGACTGTCCAAACTCCATTCAAAGGTATCCAATAAAATAAAATATAAAGGCACTCCCGAATAATTAGGCAAACATAATCGTTAGGATTCCCCAGTATCTACATATAAATGATGAGAACACTCAGGGCACGATGATAAATGGAAGCCTGCGCTAAGAACAATGCCAGCCCTCTTGCAGCATCATCATTTTTGTGTGTCTTTTTGCTGTGATATTGCGGCACAATATGCGTCATACAATGCTGCAAACATCTGCTCTGACATCTGTTGTTTCGTGCCACAAAAACCAGTTACAATCAAGAAATAAAATAGGTTCTGCAATGAAACAAAGGCAATGGCAGCCTGGAATCTTCGGAAATAATACATTGAGGGGCCCCAAAGCACCGATAATAAAAAAGAAATTAATTACAGATGTTTGCATACTTTTTTTTAAAGCCACCAGAAAGATGCTAAATAGAGCACATCATAAATAAGGCCCATTATTTTTATAGCATATTATTTTGTCAAAAGGCCATTATAACCTGTGCAATCGCTATTATTTATTTATCTATATCATTATTATTAATGTCGCTGCTTATATTTGGGTAGTTGACAATGAATTGAAAATTAGCTCTGTTCTTTATTTGTAATTAAAGAAAAGTGTAAGTCAAAAAATATAATAAAGGCAAAAAGTAAAAAAATCTTATAGTAATGTAAAGTATTTTAAAAAAATAATGTGAAGGAGCGGTATCCCAAAATTACCTAATATTTCAAAATCAATTAAACTAGCTAGATAGAGAGAGAGAGAGAGAGAGAGAGAGGAGGTGTCACTAATACATCCAAATCAGAAACAAATCCTGCCAAGTCTGTGGTTTTCTTCTACTGGTAGGAGTAATATCCAAGGGTGACAGGTTTATAAGCGCTCCATACAAAAAATATGGGGGAACAATATTTCAGGTAAAATCCTCTCTAAGGACAAGGGGGCACTGCCTTCGATTGGAAAAAAAGAAATTTAGGCCCTTATTCATCAAGCGATAGCGCCAGGTAGTGTCCGACGAGCGCCAGGTAGCGGCAGCTAACGGCGACTACCGACTCAAGTACGCCCGGCGGCGGTCACAATGACGCATTTATCAAGCAAAATGAGGCTAGCGCCGGCGAGAGCGACGGCTAGCGCGGCATTCATCATGAAGCCGCCTGGACCGAACAGCGCCGCTGCAAATTCCCTCACAGCGCCAGGTATGAGCTGTCGCTCCCTGGCGATGTCCAATGCATTTCAATGGAGCAATCTATAATTAATCATAATTAATTGGTATTATTTTTTTTTAATATTTTTTTAATGTCAAAAAATCGGAGACCACTTCTGCAATGTTAGGATTTATTTTTAAGTCAAAAAAAAAAAAATATGTGCAGAATTGATCTAACAGGTCTGAGATTAATGTATTCATATAACAAAATGATTCTAAAAACATGTATAATGTTACATTCAAAAAATATGGTTGTTTAGGGGTTAAAAACTAGTTAATACAGATCGCCGCCAGCGCTCTGGGGTTTAAACAAGGAATGGACAGCGACAGCACATTCGGAGCGTGATTTTTTGATGAATATGAAGCTAGCCGTTCGCTCTGGCCATTCGTTGTCAGGCGCTCACATACAACGCTGGACCTGTGAAACAGCGACCCCCCAGCCCGTATTCAACATTACCGCACACCGACTGAGTCGCTGTCATCAAGCTAATGCCGGCCAAGCACAGCGAATACTGGCTGGCACTGAAAAAAATCACGCTACAGTCGCTCATCTGTCGCTACCTGGCGCTATTGATGAATCGGCCTCCCCGTCTCCGGAGGCGACAATCGTTTTTTACCATAAGAACTATAAATCTATGGAATAGCCTCCCACAGAAGCTTGTTAAAGCATCAACCGCTGACAGCTTCAAAAAAGGATTAGATGCTTATTTAGAAGAAAATAACATTAACAGTTACTATTAGCGGTTATCAATAAAAAATAAACATAAAGACAAAAAATAAAATAAATAGCTTCCCCTGCAAAATAAAAATAACTTCCCCCTACCCCAACACCCTTGGTTGAACTTGATGGACATATGTCTTTTTTAAACCGTATTAACTATGTAACTATGTAATTGCACTTTTATAGTGATGATCTGTTCCATTCTAATGCCTGTCTTCCTAAGGCAGCCTGTGCGCAGCAGAATTAAAGTGAAAGCAGGTGTTGGTCTCTGTCCATATATGACAGGCTGGCAGGGGCATCCAGAATGCTGGACCTCACCCTGCACATACCACCACACCCCCCCCCCCCCCGAATGCCCGGAAATCATACCTTTCCCTAGGTGCACCGGCGGGAATCCAGCGCAGCACTTGGCGGCGCCCAATCACTGCACTGGATTATGGGCAGAGGACCAAGGGAAAGGTAAAATTTACTGGTGTTTGGGGCGTTTGGTATGTGGGGCTCCCCGCCTGTCATATAGCGGGAGAGACAACACTGGGTGTTGGTCTGCTTTAACCGCTGTAAGAGGCCAATTCATTAACAGCGGCCGGTAGCGACAGTTGAGCGACTGTAGCGGCATTTTCAGAGCGCCCACTAGTAGTCGCTGTGCTTGGCCGTTGTTTGGTAGTTGATAGCGACTCAGTCGGTTTGCCGTAATGTTGAAAATTGGGTGAGGAGTCGCTATTTGACAGGTTCCGCGCTGTATGGGAGCACATGATAGCGACTGGCCATAGCGACCGGCTCCCACCATATTCATTAACAAATCACGCTCAAAAAATTCTTGCGCTGTAAAATGCATGTTTAAACCCCAGAGCGCTGGCGGCGATGGGTTAAAAGTAGTTTTTTAACCCCCAAACAACCATATTTTTGGAAACCATAAAAAACAAGTTTTTAAAATAATTTTGTAATATGAATACATTAATATCAGACCTGTAATATCAATTCTGTACAATTTTTTTCCCTTAAAAAAATTATCTAAAATGGCAGAAGTGGTCACAGAATTTTTCACATTTAAAAAAAAAAAAAATCATAACAATTAATTATTAATATTTAAAGATTGTTCCATTGAAATGCATTGGAGAGCGCCAGGTAGCGAGAGGTCATACCTGTCGCTGTTCAAGGTCGGACGCTGGCGCTGTGGGCTGAGGCTGGAATAATGATGAATGAGTGGCTATATGGCGCTATCTCAGTCGCTAAGCAGGATTGGCTTGATAAATGTGTGATTGTGGTGGGGAGCCGGCGTTCTCGTGGTGGGGCCCGTCATTACCGGCCGCTCACCAGTCGCTACCTGTCGCTATCCCTTGTTAAATAAGGGCCTAAATATATGCCAAAAGCATTGCATGGTGGGAAATTTCTTCTACACTAGCATTAGTAATTATTCTAAGGCTGAGGAGACAGGCAATTAGAATTGAGACTATAAAAAGCAGAATGTTATGTTTAAAACCCCCAATTCCTTTTTAGGCAGGTTGTATAAGTCACCCCCCCCCTCCTTGCTATCTCTCAAAGCGATGTGAATTTTGTGTTATTGCAACATTTTTTGCTTTAGCGCCGCTTTTGACAAACATCTGTGTATAATTCTAGAGACCTCACTCAACAAAATAATTTGCAGGTTGCCTGATGGTCCATGAGACGCCAACTTGGATGTTTAAAGGCTCATAACTTGCAGTAGGTGCAGGTAGGATGATTTTTAATATGAGCAATCTGTATGCTCAGGGTGTGGGACACATATAAGATAGACTAATATTCAGGGTGAAGGTCCGCTTTAACTAATAGCAGCACATCTGCATTTATTTGTAGAGGGCTCTGTCAAAGCAAATTATAACCCAAGTGGTCTAGCCCTGGGATTTAATATTTTGCAGGGCCAGCCTCTAGCCTGCCCCTGGGTTATCCTATAGCAGGATGCCCTGCTGTGCAAAACCCCCGTGGTCGCTGGCAAACTCACCTTTACCAGGCCACCCCGTGATGCTGCGATCACCGGCACCGCATCACTGTCATCCCTGTAGCTGTGTGCTCTTCCATGACCAGCCTTTCTGAATGGCTGGGAACGGGAGCGTACAACGTGTCCGAACAGCATGCCAGGGATGCAGCCAGCTGGCTGCACCTCCTCATGACGGCACCTTTGAGAGAGCCACTGGTGTGGTACCTAAGGCCCTCTATAATAGTACTCTTTAAGTGATAGCTGGGAGACATACAGACAGGCTACCGCTACAATAGGATGTCCCAGGTGGATAAGTCAACAAGCAGCAGGAATTCTGGAGTAAAGCATCTTGGGATGACTGCATTGCTGGCTTAAGAGCTTGCATTGTTGGTCCAGTATACTGTAGGACCTCTATCCTCCTGGGCACGTCTGTATTAGTGGTGGTAGTAGGGGCATTACTTGATGGGCTGTGGAAACTCTAGAACTGGCGAGTGCAGCGGCAGTGAAGACAGTAGAAGGAGGAGAAGGCGGTGGTGAGGAAGGAGCTCTTGGTGTGGGCTTTTAAACATTGATGGCAGGAGGCAGTAAGACTTGGCATTCTCCTCGAGTCCAGCACTTGCTGTAGCCACCCTCTTGAGGTCCTCCAGTCCTCTGCTCCAGGAAAGACCTTGGAGATGGCCCTTTTTCAGCTTTTTATCTGTGGTGCCCATAGACCTCTACAGGCTGCATTGTGGTAATACGAAAGGACCAATTAATGAACTGTGTTTGCGTCATGCAGGGGTGAACCTAGTCTCTTTGCTGCCCAAGGCAAACTACAGAAAATTACCTCCCCCCTGCCCCCAGATGTGTGTTCATCTCCTCTCCTCTTAATTTCTACTCAAACGCAACGAAGCGGGAAGGTGTTGAGGGGTCTAAAGGTTAAAGCAAAACAAAATTCAGCATGGCCAGGATGAGATCTAAAAGATTTCAGGGGCGGCCACTGGCTTTTCCATTTGGGATGCCACGCTGTGTGAAACCCTCCAGTTCACCCCTAAAAACTGACCTTTCCCTGCTCCAACGGCACATGCGTGGGCTCTCCAATGAGAACCACCTGCTGAGACAGACGCCTCTATACTTGTATACTAAATAACATTACCTCAAGACCTTCCCCTCCATTCTCTTGTATATTAAATAATTTTAACTCTGGACCTGCTCCTCCATTCTCTTCCTTGTGTATTAAAATCCTGATTTGTGAAGCATCATCGCCATTAAAACCCAATTAGCGCCAGGGGTTTTAGCACAGCAACACTTTTTGCTTCATTTAAGAAGTGTGAGAAAGCTATCAGCAATGTGTACGGCCAGACAGAGACAAATTTATAACTTGCCTGCAGACCGGAGCTGTTCTATAGGTGCTATTCAACAGCACCAGTTTTAGGTGGTGCTAAAGCTTACATGCCATAGAGCATAATGGGCAAGAATGTATTTAAAAAGGAACTTTTGTAGGCCCTTGAGTCTAAAAGACCCCTGAGCCGTCTGAGTTCCTGTTCTTGGGGCTTTCCAAATCGGGATGCCCCACAGTTTGAAACCTCCCAGATGCCCAGATCGACTTATCTTCCCTCGAGCCCTTGTCGCATCTCTGAGCTGTGGCCGCATCTCCGCCCATCCTTTCTCAATGAGTGGCGGGGGCACCTCTCGGCTGCAAGGTGATGCGGCTGAAGGTGCACTCGGCTCCCTTCGGTGTCACTCGGGTGCTTAGTCGTCCAGACGGCTTAGCAGTCAGTGGCACCGAGTGACAGCGAATGCGCTGATGGCATGCAGGCGGAACAGGATAGTGCTCATTGATGCTGTTAAAGGGATACAGAAAGACAATTGTTACACCATTGCATTGGGCTATGTTTGGCACTATCCTAAACTGAATAAATGGCTGAGATATAAAAGTTTACAGTTTCACTTTATTATATTTTAAATATTTGGCCATGGGCCTTGGCTCTGTAATACCGCATAGTAATGAGCATAATGGGAGGGGTCTGTAAGACGGAGCTTTAGACCACCAGCTTAGCCCTATTATTGGTGGTCTATGGCAAAGGAATTCAGGGGGTGTGCCACTACTCTTTGCCTTGTTTCTACTTTTAGGATCAGCTGCGTTCTGATAGGAAGGGAGAGGGCAGCAATGTTGAGGTGAGCTCCTGAATGACAATTTATGCAGTTTGCCTAGATAGTCCCTTTAAATCCAACATAAGGGCCCACAGGTACACAAACAGGCACTGCCACAGGCTGACCAAAAGGAATAAACCTAGTGCGTAAAAGCAAGCCAAAAAAAAGACGCAACCATTTCAAGGCAGACATGAATTCAAACAAAATGATGTTAAACCTTGTTCTCCATTCTCCTCCTTGTATATTGAAACATTTACTGTACCTCTACATCTTCTCCTGCAATCTGCTTGTAAACTGAATCATTTACCTCTAGACCTTCACCTCCATTTTCTACCTTGTATATTGCATATTTTTATCTCTGGATCTTATCCTCCATTAAACTGCTTGTATATCTGTATACCGAATCCAATTCTTCTCTATTCTCCTTTTCTCGCTAGACCTTCTCCCCTCTCCTTCTTGTATACTGAATCCTTTTCTCTCTAGACCTTCTCCACTCTCCTTCTTGTATACTGAATCCTTTTCTCTCCAGACCTTCTCCATTCTCCTTGTTGTATACTGAATCTTTTTATCTCTAGACCTTCCCCATTCTCCTTATTGTATACTGAATCCTTTTCTCTCTAGACCTTCTCCATTCTCCTTGTTGTATACTGAATCTTTTTATCTCTAGACCTTCCCCATTCTCCTTCTTGTATACTGAATCCTTTTCTCTCTAGACCTTCTCCATTCTCCTTCTTCTATACTGAATCGTTTTCTCTCTAGACCTTCTACATTCTCCTTCTTGTATACTTAATCCTTTTATCTCTAGACTTTCTCCACTCTCCTTGTATACTGAATCCTTTTCTCTCTAGACCTTCTCCATTCTCCTTGTTTTAGACCTTCTCTATTCTCCATCTTGTATATTGAATCCTTTACACTCTAGACCCTCACCTCCATTCTCCTTTTTGTATACTGAATCTTTTTATCTCTAGACTTTCTCCTCCATTCTCCTTCTTGTATACTGAATCTTTTTATCTCTAGACTTTCTCCTCCATTCTCCTTCTTGTATACTGAATCCTTCTATCTTTTGACCTTAACCTTCATTCCTCTTTGATATACCAAATCAGTTTACCTCTAGACCAGGTGTTACCATTTTATTTTCATTAAAGGAGCACTATGGGGAAAAATAGCCCAACGATAAAAATCCATCTAAATATGCTGGATGGCGGCAGGAGAGGTTACTCATGTATGTTCGGGTCATCTTAATCAGTGTTAGAAATGCTCAAAACAGCCTGCCTTAGACTTTCTTCATTCCTTGTATATTAAATATTTTCATCTCTAAGCCTTGGTCTCCAATCTTCTATTTCTTCAGAAGCTCATCTTAAAGTGGACCAATAGTCAAAAACTTAAAAAATGCAGCGGTTTGCATGCTTATTAAAGACCATTGTTGTTTTTTTTTATTTAAAAAATAATAAAATGAACAATTGGTCCAACTAATTGAGGTATTCAAGCACATAAAAGCATTAAAGATTTTAATGCCAGGGCATTAAGTCTGGTCTTAGGAAATGTCATCACCCTATATTGAAATATTTTATAGGCTTTCTCTATTTGCCTCTATATATTGAAATTGTCTACCTCTAGACCTTCCCCAGTTTCAACTTTAAATGGATTTTTTTTTTTTTTACTAAAGCCTTTTCCCAATATTCATAAAAAAAAACTGGATGCAGTCTGCTGTCAGCCATATTGCTCGCTGACCATGTAGCAGCGCCCCCTGGTCAGCATTGAGGGTCAGACTTATTAGTTATAATAACTGTAATAAATCTGGAAGCACTAAACTGTCATTATGTGGCAGTGTAGCTTGTAACTGAAATAGTTAGCATATACCTGCCAACCAGACATTATACTGCTTCATGTTAGTGTTTTTATGAATATTGGGCAAAGGCTTTACTGGGCTGGGAATAGAAGGTGATGACATAAACTTCCATTCTGGGTATAAGATCAATTCAAAACTTTCTCCTCCATTTTCATCCTTGTATTCTTACATTTGCATCTAGACCTTCTCCTTTATTATCCTCCATGTATATTTAAACATGTCACCTTTAAAGAGGACCTTCACCCTGAATTCGAGCCTATCTTGTATGTTTCCCCCACCCTGTACATACAGATAGCCCATGTTAAAAATCACCCTACCTGCACCTTGTGCATTTTCTGAGCCTTTAAACTTCCAGGATGGCGGGCCCATGGAATCTCAGGCTTCCTGCAGACAGGAAGTATCTTCTGACTGCGCCACCCTGCATTCTGGGATTGCTGACATTTTCTGACCCCCAGCTCTGCTCTGTCTGTGCAAAGCACAGCTATAACCCAGCCCCCTGTACTTTTGACCCCTCTCCTCAGTATGTGATGCTCCTGAGGCAAGATGGCGGTGCCCGTATCCTAGAGTCCTAAACAGAGTTGCAGCCCTGCGGGGGAAAGAATAATAAGTAAGTGACTAAAACATAAAATATATTAATTTTAGATGCTGCAGGTCCGGCTTAAGGCCTTCTCCTCCATGTATACATTTTAACTCAAGTCCTTCCACCACTATTCTCCTGCATGCATACTGAAACATTTTACCTCTAGACCTTATCCTTCATGTATAGGTAAACATTTTACCATTTCACCACTAGCGACTGATGGATTTTGCTGGGTGAGGATGCACATCACTACTCACCCAGGAAACTATATTAGTTGCTGACAGAGCTGGGGAATAAGAGCAGCATGGGAGTGGGGCTTGCCCCAGAAAAAGGTTAGCATTTTGTCTAATATCAGGCTTCAATTTTAGCTGACATAACATCCTAAATCCAGAAGCCCCAAGGGTGAAATGTGAATGGCTTCACTTCAAACCCCTTTGCTTAGCACTCAATTGGGTTGATTCAAAGAAACATGTAACAGCTTGGATTTTGGTGCCGATCATCCTATTTTTCACGTCCGCTCGTGCGTTCGTATGAACTTGCGAGTGATTCTATAAGCAAATACGTTTCTATCCTAAAATATACGTCCGTTCGTATGGCAGTTCGGGAATCAGACCTATGTCAGTTTCCATCCTGATTTTTCCGTTTCATTTCTCAGGTTGCAACATTGGTTTTGCCCTTTTTCCTTTTTTGTCTGGACGTAAATCCTTCTGATCTTGCGGCTCCGCACTACAAACTTACCTCATTAAAGTGCATTCTAAATATTTGGTCTTTTATTTTTCTTTATTTCATTCATTTTGCAGTAACCAACCATTAATGAATGCATTTGCATAAGTAAATCTAACTTTGTTTAATTTTTACTTAACTTGCATTTTTTACTTGTGGATTTAATTTTTATATTTTGGCTTCAAATGGTACAACTTTAAATTTTTGGTGTGGTTACCCACACCCTCTACATACAGATTGCTCTCAAATATTAAAAAACACCCAGCAACTTCTGCATGTTATGAGCCTAGAAACAGGCAAGATGGCGGCTCAGGTATTATCGGGCAGCCTGCAAACAGAAAGGGCCTTGTGACTGTGTTGCTCTGGATTCTTTGATTTCTGACCTTTCCGTGCCCCCAGCTCTGCTGTGTCTGTGCAAAATACAGCAGTAACCCACATCCTGCACTTTATCCCGCTCTCCTCTCCTCAGTAAGTGTGATGCATCTGACCAAAGATGTGCTTAAATAATTAAACAAAGCAAAGGTAAACAACTACACCAATAAATGCAATCTAAAAATATTATTCTAGTACATCAATTTAAAAATAAATAACAAAGGACATAAGTTTCTTTAATTAACGCAAATATATTGCCAAATAAAGGTTTACATGCAAAGGACTAATTAAGGTCCACATTAAAATGCTTTTATAAGGCATACATGAATCAGGTATGCATTGCAATACAATTTATGGGCTCGGCCATGCTGATATATGCAGTTCATTGCAGCTCAAGACGCGCAGACTCCTCCACATAGCCAAAAAACCTGTTCCAGAACAGCAATACGACTGCTAAAAGGTGTCGGCAGTGGCTTTCTTTTAAAACGTATTTAGAGGTTTGAAAACTGTTCTCTGAATCACACCGAAACACATCCAATTATCCTAAGTTTTACGTTTTCATCCTAAGTTTTAGGATTTGATCCTAAGTTTTACGTTTTGATCCTAAGTTTTAGGATTTGATCCTAAGTTTTACGTTTTGATCCTAAAATTTAGGAACGAACTTGCGATGATCGTAAGAGCATATACGCATTCGAACGTAGGCTCGTGCGAGTCGTAAATGGCCAAAAAAACAGGAAAAAATGACTAACACCCACCCAAACTTACGATTCTCGATCCGAAATCAATTAACTTTTGCTCTTTGAATCGAGGGGAATGTCTTTATACGTGGTGGTAGGCTGTTAAATGTAACCTGCCGATACCCAGCAGCACTGCGGATTCCTGTGACTGCACTATATATAGCTGCAATCTATGAAAAAGCTAACAAGGCCTCTCTCTGAACACATGTCCTTTAGGCTATTTGTGAAAGAAAGCCTCTGTTAATTGCAAAGTTACTTCGGGACCTAGCAGAAGCAGTGTTTCGGCTGTAAAACTCATTTACCTCCTTTCCTGTCCTGACTGTGTGAAATATACACACCCATTTTTCTCCACCTAACTTCATTCAGTTTTCCTGGAAAAAAAAGCCCAAACATTCAAATTGTCCTGAACTTTATTTTGTAGGGCAGTGTGTTCAATCTCTTTCCTCAAGGACCACCAACAGTTTATGTTTTGCAGATCTCCACACCGAGGCACAAGTAAGGTAGTTAGTATAGCAACAGGACTATAGTTCCAGCTATGTGGAGATTCACAAAACATAACCCGTTGGTGGGTTTCAAGGAGAGTGTTGGAGAACATTGTCTTAGGTGGTCAACATTTTAAAAAGTAGGCACTCTTTGGGTATTTCCCATGTGTTGCAGCATGGCGCCATAAAACCAGCAATAGTGTAATTTATATATCCAGCTTGCCCTAGCTGGCTCATAAACAACGCCATAAGATATAATCCTAAACTGGTCAAGGACATGGCATTTAAGGCCTGCCTTAAACTTGAATATTTCCCCAGATAAAAACTTTGCTGCACCTTTTCATTTTTTTTCTCATTGTTTAGGGGCATAACGGTCGCCCCTGTGTAATCTTCGCCCGGAAGCAATCTGGAAGCACTGGAGCGAGCATCGCACTCCCCCAGCTCGAAAGGTACTCCCTGCACATGCACAATTGGAAGGGGCCTTCTCAATGTGCAATCGCCCCCCTTCCAACTGCGCATATGCAGGGAAAGCTTTTCGACCTGGTGGGAAGCTCCATTCAATATGGTGGCTTTGCCGGCCAAGGCGGCTATCGCTTTGGCCAGACAAAGATTACACATGGGCAGCCATTATGCCCCTAAACAATGAAACGAACTAAAACAAAAATGGTTAGCACTTTTATTTTTGCTGAAATCTGGATAGCGGGGCTGCGTAATCCAGATGCAGCAAAGTTTGGGTGTTATTCTAGTTTACCCCTTTGGCATCCCAGTTGGATATGGGAGTCCCACCAAGCCCATCATGATGCAGAATGCCCACTCTTTGGTAGTCCAGCAGTGGTAAATGTGCAAGCCTGCCTACTCCATTGGCCGCTGGCAGTCACACTAGCAGACCTTTTCAACTTTTTCTTTGTCTGTCTATAGGGGGGCATTACACTATGTTGCCAGTAAATAGTAGTGGGTAAAGCAGAGTGCCACTAGGCAATATCCATTAAAGTCCATTACACTTTTGTGGGAGTTAATATCCTCACTTGGCCTATATACTAAACCTTTTTTTTACCAATTGGCCTTTTTTTACTATTTGAACATTTGTTACAATTTATTCCTCACGCTTTGTACCAGTTATTAGATATTAAACTGTATGCTGTGTATGAATGGTGATATGAAGCCCATGTGGGGTTTAACAATGTTATTAATTATTTTATTTGTTAGGGGGGTGGAGCTAGTTTAAGAAGGGCTTTGTGTTAGGTTTATTATATATATTTAGTTACTTAAGGTCATGCAATAAAGTTTTGCGTGCTTTAATAGTAATTTGGCTCAAAGAAACCATTCTTTCTTTCTAGTTTGGGTAATCTACCAAGTTTGTTTAGAGCTATCTGAAAAGACAGAGGTGACATTAAGTTAAGTATACCCTAGCTGGAACTTTTATCTTCTTTTCTTAAAGCAGACCAATTGTCCAAAATAAAAAGAACAAAGGACTTAAAGTGGCTCGAAAACCACGCCTCAACAGCCCTGAAATCTTTGGGATTTCACGGCCACTGTATATCCCCCCCCCGGGACACCCAGAATCAAGCCGAGCACGCTGGCAGCCCCATCCCCGTTATCCCTTTAGCAGGGCTCATGCCCGCACCAGGCATTTGTGAAGAGGCTGCCTGTTACAAGGGTAGCAGGGGATGCGTCTGCCAGTGCCTTAGACAAGCTATTAGAGGAGGTGGGCGGGAGCGGATCCAAGCGTGCTGATTAGACGAGAGACGAGGGGATGCCCTGGAGGCAAGGACCAAAACCCAAGAGTTTGACTATCCTGGGTTTTGGTCTTGGCGCCCTGATTTAATTACTTTCCGAGTGCAGGTCCGGATACTCCCGCAGCACACAACCGACTAATGTCGGCTATGCTGCTGCTTTTGCCAGGTGCTCCTAGGATCATGTAATGCAGTAAACCATTCTATGGGAACCAGAATGAAGCTGCAGATCATTGGCCGGGGAGTCATCAGCCATCCTCAGCTTCTTTCCCTGAGGTCCCCCGCCACAATGCCACCACAAAAGAAAAGCCGTCCGCTCTCTGTGAGGGGGCCGGCACAAGGTCAAAGGCTGCACCTGGGAGGATTGTGGGATACATACTCCCAGATGTAGCAAGATGGTGGTGCGGGAGCGAGATGAGCGAGAGCTGAGGCCTGGTAAGGTGAGTAGGTCAATAATTAGCATGCAGTAGTTTGCATGCTCATTAATGACTTTTTTAAAGTTTTGGCGTAAAAAAAAGGAAATTTTAGACTTTCAGCTGACTTAAAAGTTATTTTTTTCTGCTGGTTTTCTGTCTTTTCTGTTGGGTATTACAATTCGGGATGTTCGGGGCAGGATTGAAGGGACCCTCAGAGGATGGTCTGCTTTAAAGGAGAGAGAATTCTGTAGGTAAAGAGAACAAACAAAGAGAAACTCACTGGGTGAGTAATAAAAAGTTAGCCAAAAATAGTAAGTTAAAGCACAGACAGGGCCGACTCCAGGTTTATGTGAGCCCTTGGGCGGCATGGTCTCAATGGGCCCCTTTGTGGTGAAGAGTCGTGTCACATCACTAAGGGATGTCCCAAATCTGCAGTGCTTTCATTCCCAGCTTACACTCCCGGTCTCCTTGTTTCCACCTGCTAATTGATCACCTGCATCCCACTGGCGCGCCTGTCCTGTGGTGTGGATGCCCCTTGCTCTCTCCTCGGCGGGGACAGCACAAGCAGTGGTGGAACCTTATTGCTGCATAGTGTTGTTCCCACCCAGCGGCAAAAAGAAGTTGCACCGCCACCTCGGCCGTCACACCGCAAGGACATGGGGGCACCAGCTGTGGCGGTGCCCTCCCAGTCCACTGCCGGTCAAGCACCATCGCACACCTTAAAGGCCTGCCCTGCTTTGCCGGGTGCTGATGCCGGCCTTGAGTACAGGTAACTTATTTTATTTTACTTTTCACACAGAGGGCCTATATTTCCGACTCCCCACCTTAGAAAACAAGTTATGTCCAACTGTGCCAAAGCATTAAAGAGGACCATAACCCACATTTTTAACTAGCATTCCCTGAATTGCTCCACCCATGAGGAGTACCTCTTGGCAATTTTCCCTGCTCCTGCTTTACTCTGCTTCTCGTTATTGCTGCTTGTTTTAGCTGCAAAGCCCCGCCTCCTCCATTCCTTGCCAGTATAGTCAGTGGCAATGATGTAATTCGTTATTGCCGCACCTATGCACTGGCTGATAGCAAAAAAATCAGTGTTCCAAGAAAATTCTGTAGGCGAAAATATCCATTTCTAAGAAGAGATTGGCAGAGGCTTTGGCCAAATTTATTTCACAAGCTTGGTGAGTTTTGGTCCGCTTTAAATATCTTTGATTTAATATTCCCTAAAGAGATATAAAGAGTGGTTCTGATTGGCCAGCAGGATCTCCCCTTTCACAATATATAATTAGGTAGCCCAAGCAACATGAAAGGTGTGTGACAGCTCATGAATTACAGAAGGTGTGTGGGCACAGTGACACTGAGAAAAGCCATAGATCATACCTAACTATCTCATCCTGCTGGAGATAATTAAGAGGGAAATGCAGTGTACAAACCTGTAATCTGCACAGGAGAGAACTCTCTCTCTCTTATTACCACATTTTATGGACAATTGACAAAGTCCTCCTACACCGAACATTTTCATCCTTTGATTATGTTAATATCAACTTTGCTTAATTTTTTTCTGAACCCAGATTGATTAGCATTTTTTTTTGCTATCTAAAGTTCATTTTCAGGCATCTGCTATGAACTTTCTATATAAGTTAAGAAGGGAAAGTTTTCATCGGGGAGAAAATGATCTATAGAGCGAGGTTGTTGGTTAACGATTTATGCACTGGGCATAATGAAGACAAGTGCTTAAGCAGATTACCGCCCACATGCAAGCTACTTCCGCATGCTCAGCTCATCACTGAGGGATGGCTAATATTATTTGCTGCAGGAAATGCTAAAGCAAATGAAGGGTAAAGTGCTGAAAACATCATCATTAAGGAGTTAGTAGTTTGCATATTAAGGGGGTTGTCCGCTCAATGTACCAGAAGAGTGATCTGGGGTGAGTGTGATATGCAAATGAGTCCATCTACACCCACTCCCCATTGCTTGGACATGCTCATTTAGAGGGAAGCTTTTTTGTATTTCCGTTGAGTTTTCGTTGAATTTTTCATTAAAGAAGACCAACAGTCAGAAATGACTTAAACCAGACCAACACAACAAACAATGCTCGTATGCATCCTTCCCCAGAGCAATTTAGATGGCTGCACATAAAAGTTAAGGTCCCTTTTTCTAACTCCTGCTGTAGTAAGTTTTAGAAACAAAATACCGACTCATGCATTTGCAGGCCACCTGCAAACAGGAAGTGCTGCTTGGCTTCCTGTTACTGTGCATTCTCAGTTAAATCCAGGCAGCAGCATGGGAGAGAAAGTTCAAAAAGCCCGCTACATTTGTTTTCCAACTGTGCCAGGCTGTTGGTCTGGTTTAACTAAGTCAGACCATGGTCTAGAAACAGCAGAATCATGGTCAGAATATTTCCATAGTGAGGGCATGTGTTATACTCTGATCTTCTATCAAAGTTTGTTATGAATATACACTGTAACAGGCAGGGTGAGGCTCATCTAAAAAGATACAACAAGGACCCCTATACTAGTTCAGCAGACAGGGGCTTGCAAGCTACCTGGGAACGTTTCCATGATGGGCCTGGGCACAAGGCTGTGGACGAGTCTAGTGCCTATTGGTTATAGTATTGAGCTAAATCTGCCTTTATTCTATTCTGGTGCAGTTCTTTCAAATAATGCAATATTCTTGTTCTGCATCACCTGCATCTCATTGAAGTCTTCATGCTAAAAATCAAGAAGTGCTTTTACATAGTACATAGTATATAAGGCTGAATAAATAATTTAGTCCACGCAGTTCAGTTTATTTATCTCCTTTCAGTGGTCTAGTACCCAGAGCTGGTAATGTGTGGTCTAGTACCCAGAGCTAGTAATGTGTTTTACATGCAAGGAAGGCATTTCAGTCCACTTTTGAACTCTTTTAGTAAATTTAGTGAGTTTCATAGTCTCACTGCTCTTACAGAGAAGAATCCCCTCCTATGTTGGTGGAGAGAAGCCTTCCCTCTATCATTAGTGGATCCCCCCGGGTTATGGTTACACTCCGAGGTATAAAAATATCATGGGGCAGATCTTTTTATTGACCCCGGATATATTTATACATAGTTATTAGTCACCCCTTAGGCATCTCTTTTCCAAACTAAATAAACCTAACTTTGACAATCTTTCCTGGTACTCTAGTTCCCTCATTCCATTTATTAATTGAGTTGCCTGTCTTTGAAAGTGCTCCAGTTCTGTTATGTCCTGTCTTATGCACTGCTGTCAGAACTGTACACAATATTCCATATGGCCCTGACCAGTGATCCTGTTTACCTTGGGTCTCTGGTAAGCAACTAAAACAGCCAAATGCCCCCTAATTGCATAATGGAAAGACCACAATATCTGGGATAAATGCAACTAAAACGTCAGAGTTGTCCTTAAGCAATCAAGTAATGTTTTGGTGTAGAACCCCTTTAGCACATCTGTATGAAAGTCAAGAAGTTTCCTTCATTAGTACATTGTAATTTTAGAGCAGAATAATTTATCTTTTATTTTAGTACATCCCATAAAAAGTTAAACAATCAACAAAAACCCAAATAAGCTATTTTTAGCTTGAAAGGAGTTTGGTAGCTTTTGGTAGCTTTTAACCACCAAATGCTTATCCTCTTTGTTATTACAATTCTGACACTTAAAGTCATACTTTAAGCAAAAGACAAACTTGAGTATAAAAAAACTTACCAATCAATGAAGTCAGCAGGGTTTTGCTTTTCTCTCCTGCTCCAAATGTCCTATCTGGCAGAATCTTCCCCTGCATTTCCGGTTTTACTTTCCGCTCGTTGTCCCTCAGTGCAGGCCAGCTCTCCTCCTCCCCAGCAAGCTCCAGCCATGTCCACCCTCCCTTCCCTGCCAGCATGACCTGGGGCTCTGGCACACACAGCCCATTCACAGTTTCCTTGCTGTGTGCGCGCTCACAGCCCAACAACGTGTTGGAGCTTGCTGGGGAGGAGCAGAGCTGGCCAGGCGCAGACTGAGGGACGATGAGCAGAAAGTGAAACCGGAAGTGCAGGGGAAGAAGCTGTCAGAAAGGACATTAGGAGCAGAAGAGACAAGTGAAACCCAGTTGGCTTTATTGATTAGTAAGAGCACTATGATCAGCTTTGTCTTTTGTCTTGCCTAAAAATAAAATGTAAAAGTTACTGATACATTTGTATTCTTGGCTTCATATGCAGATGTTATACAATAAAGAAAAGGGAAATTCTTCCTCTCTAAAATTACATTATTCTGTTAAAAAGGTCCTCTAGCTCTACATAACATTGATTTAAATGCATCTTTTAATGTGAAAATACATTATTCTGTTGAAAGGGGCCTCTAACATTTATTGTGATGTTTACTATAGTTAGAGGGTGGATTCTTCTATTTTTCTCCCCTTCCAAATGCATGGCAACCTCTGCCATTATCAACAGACAGATTATTGGTATTGTTACCAAAAAACTGAGCTGATCGGATTAGAATTGTAGTCAATATTCTGTTTCGACCAAACAGAACCAAATTTGTTAAATGCTGGTGGAATTTATATTTGAACCTAAACCCAACACTAACCAGCATCAGGTGCTCCTCCAGGAAAGCATATTCTTTAGAAGCTAAACCAATACTAAAGGGCTCCAATCTATGGGAATACCAGCTCAAATTGTATGTTTGTGCACCAGGCTCTTAGACCTGAGAAGCAAGACTACAGGCCATTTTTTTACATTTGTAAATAGTTATGAATCAGTTTGGAATCTTGCAATTGAAACAGACAAAACCGGATCTCAAAAGATCCATATATCCCTATCTTGGGTAGCTGGTAGCAAGAAATAATTTATAGTAATCATTTTGTGACCCTTTGGCTTCTTCTTGTCCTGCTTTTACTTTGTGGCAATGTGGGATTCACTCGTCAATACATACTGTAGTGCTGGCACCTTCAGTTGTATCGGATTCCAGCCCCTGGCATTGTGCATGTGCACACGGTGGGAGAGGGCCACAAAGGACCTCCCAGGGACAAACTTTCCGAGGAGCATCTAGGTTCACTCAGGGGTCAACTTTTCAACAACAGAATCCGTCACATTTATATTTTGACATTAAATACACTAAATGTTTGCATACAATCAAATACGTGCCAAACTGTGTAATACTAAAAATTGATACCTACTAATTCCCACCCATCTTTGGATGATCGAATCCTCAGCACACACTGCTGTAGCAGGCACCCCCTTTTATTAGTCAACAAATGCATGCTTTTTCTTCTTATCTAGCTGGTTGCAGGGGTAATGCCCACATATGTATGTATGGGGGGGTTGGTGATACATTTTTTGGCATCCAACTATACAGCAGAACTTAAAGTGGATCAAAACCCAGTATCGGTCGGCGGTGCCCCACTGTGTGAAACCTCCCAGGTCGGCCTTCACAAACCCAGCTCTTCCTGGTCTTACGACACATGTGCGGTTGCTCATCCAATCAGCACGCTCAGATCGGCTCAATCAGCTTTGTCCGGGAGCTCTTCTAATGTGAGTGGATCTGAGCGCACTGGTGGCCGCATCCCCCGCTACTCTCTAACAGGGAGCATGCTCATGCCAGTCATTCACAAATGCCTGGCGCAGGGACATGCTCTGTTAAAGGAATAGCGGGGATGCAACCGCTGCCCGAAGTGTCCCTGGGGGATCGAGTATGCTGGTGGGTTTTGGTCTATTCTACTCCACTTTCAAATCACTAGAATGCTTACAATATTCTAACCCCTTTTATGGGTTCTGCCCATGTCATATTTTATAATTCTTGTCTCATGGGGAGTATGTCTAGGACGTGTAAGCCATGTGACAAACAATATGCAAACAAGAAAAAACAAGTTAAATCTGAAAAGCAAGGTCCCCCAAACAGAACAATACCCAACATGCATAGGTATTGTCAAGGGAAGACTTGCCAAACACCCCAAAATAAAGCATGTGCGTAGCGGCAATTTTACTTGAAAATTTTAGCTTTGCAGACAAAGTGCGCACCTTGTGTTTTTTAAACCAAAACAACCCTTTACATTTGGAATAACCCCCACAAACCAAAATTTCAGCTCTGCAGACAAAGTGCGCACCTTGCCACAAGGCACGCAGAATTTAGGTGGCTGGCATTTAACGGTCGGAGAGGCAGCCGCGTAAATTTTACGTGGCTGACAATTGAAGGGTTAAAGTATTCCTATTGCAAGTGACAGCCATAAATGTTTTGTTACATTAACTTCCTGATGGGTAATTGAAGACAGCAAGTGTGGGTAGATCAACCTTACTGGTTCAAAGACAAAAGAAAGTAGCAAAATCTAGGGTTATAGGTTCCATTTTACTCATCTATTTTTCACTTTCAACAGAATTCCAACTGTTCTAAGTATTCATGATACATAAGAGCCTACTACTATTACTCTTTATGGAGGACTCCCTTATAAAAATTCATGAAACACCAAGTACCTGAGATGACCAGAGGCAAATACAATTTAATTACTTATCTTAGGCTGTTAACCCTCCAGAATACATTTGTAAAAGTAATTACTTATCTTAGGCTCTTCTTGGCATCCCTGTTGTTTAACAGGGGGAAAGGTTTTAGAAACCATATTTAAACCATAGTCATTCGACTGACCAAACCTTTTGAGAACAATGAACATTTTGAGTTTAACGGACACAATTAATAAATCTTGAGCAGTATTGAGCATAACTGTTTAAAGATTCCACAATGGGTGAAAATTGACAGACTAGCAGACAGCTCTGCTCTGTCCGGCGGTACATTCCACGTCTCAGTGTTACCATGGCTTGAATTCTTCTATGATGTTGCGACAGATCATTCTTCAACTCTGTATAAACAAAAGCAGAAGGTACTGTCATCTTGGCCAAAGCCATAAGTGGGTGACATGGGAAAACCCAAAAGAAAAAAAAAGTAATTTGGACAGGAGAGAGAGTCTTAAATTCTGCATAAATCCTTCACATATAGACATAATGTACCCAGGGTTCCCCTGTGACCCTTAATACATCTCATCTCATGATATGAACATTCATTACATTTACTCTCTTAACTGGGGGCATATAATCTATAAAAAGTATTCACCCCTTGAAGTTTTCATGTCCCAGTGTTATAGACCCTGCTGAGATTATTTCAGTGTTAGCTCAGTGATGCTTGATTCTTAACAGGTGATCATGGAATCAAGCCTGCAGAAGGTTAGGTGAATAATATATACATATATATATATATATATATATATATATATATATTTATATATATATACTGTATATAATATACTTTTTACCCACACTCTTGAGAATTGTTGCCATTATTTTGTGGGTCATTGCTGATCTTGCAGAATACCTAATAATGTATCCAGGATTTCCCTGTATTTTGTTGCACTTATTCTAACCTCTATCGTATACAAGTCTTTCAGTGACTACCCAATACCTTCGCAGGTCCTCCAGGGCCTACCCATTAACTTCACAAGTCCTATAGGACCTGCTCTCTTCCTACTCTTTACCTTCACAAGTCTAATCAATATGGCTTTCCAACCCCTAACGCCTACTCCGGCCATTGCAATGAAGAGGGTGTCCCAATGCAGGGTATGCTGATCCTATCTTGGCATGCCCCTTCCATTGCGATAGAGTAGGCGAAAACAAGATCTGATGGACAACATCATATGAGGCCTTTGGCACTGGAAGGGAGAGTTACTGATTCCCCACCCATGGTAAGTATGAAGATGTTGGCACTGGATGGAGGAGCCATATGGGAACACCAGACCTGCACAAAGGAGCTTCAGGTGACAAAAGGTGAGTATAGATGTTCTTTGATTTTGATTTTTACCTTTAAACATAAAAGCATCCAGGTGGTAGATACTATTTTGAGACACTATATTTATATTTTATGTATGTCTAGCCGTGTGCAAAGAACATTCTAAGCCCATGGTATTTATTATTATCTATTCAAGTTTAGTGGACACATCTTCTACGTTCTGCCCTAGACTTTGTCATCTAATCCAGAAAGAGAAAGTTAGACACAAACATTTTTTGTCTTCTGCAAACAGTCATTTATCATGGTGACAAATTTCATGGTGTTATGTCGGCACAGTAGACAATGGCATGGGAAGAGTCAACATATCAGCTCCACGCACTGATCAGCCTCACTGACCCAGACCTGCAGCGTTTGTCGCATATGTGTTCTTGACCTTACCTACAAACTCGCTGTCCTTCCTTGTCATTCCAAGGACATTAACATACTACCTTAGGGAGAGAGAGAGAGGAACAACTGGCACAAACATGTTTCTTTGCGCTGAATTTGTTTCCGTCTCTGTTGTAATCTTGCAAGGCAGCTGTAGCTCAGTCTCAGGGCCCTCTGGGAAATCGAAAGCTTGACCATATACCCAACAGTCTAATAATATGTCTTCAGATGCTAGAAGGACAGCGGTTTTGCCAGCCGGAGGCGCCGGCAGTACATATTAGCAAATATATATTAATGTCAATCTTTTTGTAGTTCCAGTGCAACCAAAAGGGTTTGAGAGGAAGGCCACCAGTATTCCAAAGACGCAATGCTATCTCCTTCCTTCTAAAAATGCAGGTTCCATGGCCTTAATATTGTTACTTTTGTTTTATCACAAGCTACCATGTAGGGTAGATAGATGAACAGTGTGAAAGCAGACAGCAATAATCAATGCAATACTTTGCCTTCTTTAGAGTACTTCTCCGACTTCTCCAAATACATAGCGCTTAAACCAGCATCATTTAATGAAAAGCCCAAACCCTTAAAAACTTTAGGATATGGGCGCCGCCATCTTGCCTCAAAAGTATCACATACTAAGGAGAGGAGAGGGGATAAAAGTGCAGGGGGCGGGTTATAGCTGTGCTTTGCACAGACAGAGCAGAGCTGGGGTCAGGAAAAGGACAACAATACCAGAATGCAGACTTTTTGTTTGCAGGCAGCCTGAGACTCCATGTGCCGCCATCTTGGATGTTTAAAATGTGGTAGATGCAGGTAGGATGATTTTTAACGTGGGCAATCTGTATGTAGAGGGTAGGGGAAATAAGATACAAAATAGGCTCTTATTCAGGGTGAAGGTCTGGTTTAAGGGCATATACATCATCCATGGCAGTGATAGTCTTTAATGCTTTCACGAGCGCTCTGTATAGGTGATGGTGCTGGAGATGACATTCTCTGGGAGACCTTGAGATCCCTGTGGGTCTCCCCATAGCAAAAGGCAGAGATACGCTTGACACCCCCCTCTGTGTATCAGGCAGTGGATGACAGCCTTGATGATGCCCAGATGTTATCTGGCAGCACCTTCCTGTGCCTCTTGGTGCACACCTCCCCAGTCCCTTCCCATCTTTTCCTTTTCCAGACATAATAAGCGATGGGACCCGCCTGATTGTTATCTTTATAACAGTCTTATTATTATCCTTTATGTTTACTGCTATCAGAATCCAATCGAGCACTGTAGGCATTTTTTGTAGAACAGTTCTATGTAGGAAAGTTGACATGCATGCTTCTGAGACACATGGGGCTAACTGCCTAAACCAACTATGAAATGTGGCCTATTACTTTATGATCATTTGGGGAGTTTCCTATAAGAAAAGGGATAATTAATTCATAATTGTAAAGGTTTGCCATGTCCCTACACAAGATTGGGTTCTGTAATGTGTAAGTTCAACAGGTGAGGTGCAGAGGTTTTTCCAGTGTGGTAAAGACCTGTTATTTTAGGCTGATCTGTAAAAAATAGCCTTCCTAATGGGTATTTATTAGAGATGAGCGAGCCGAGTTCCTTGAACCAGAATTCAGTGCAAATTTCAGGGAAAAAACGATTTGGCACAAAAACAAATTTCTTGTTATTCCTGCCAACTGAATTTTTCTCTGAAGTCCAAAGTAACAACCTGCTCTCTTGCTGTTCTCCTCTATGTCCTGCACCGTTCTCCGGTAACTGTCACGCACCTTTCTCAGCAGGGCGATGAGGCAGAGCAGCCAGCATCCATTGCTGAAGGCTACCAGCCCACATAACCCTCGCAGGCCTTGGGTTCTTCTGCTCTTAATGACCAGTTACACAAAGGTTTAAATGTAAAAAAAACACACCACACACAAAAATAAATCTTTTTTTATTCCCCCCCCCCCCCTCACTTGCCTCTCATCCATCACCGATCACTGTGCTGCTGCTTCTGACAGCTGGAGTGACCAGCTTCCGCCAATCAGTCCCGCTTCTGACATCTTGCTCCTGCTGCAGAGAGGGGCTTTTTATACAGGCAGAGTGAGCTGACATCAACTCACTTTCTGGTTCAAATAGCCCCTCCCTGTGACAGGGAACGCTTTGCCAGGAACCAAGTGCGGGCGAAGGATGTGGGTCCCTGTGGGATAACATCTATGGTTCTATATCTGTATTTATAAGGAATATTTAGAACAGAATACAAAATACAAATAACCTGAGCCTGTATTGCAATAAAAATGTTCACTCCAGTTTGTATAGTGCTTCAATTTTCAATTACAGCAATTACTGTTCACGATATAGTATGTAAAACAAAGTCAAACTATACAACTGTACAATACATCTTTACCTATTTGGGTTAGCGTGGATATCTTTGGTCACTTCTATTGGTACAACACTTTGGCCTCTTTATGTTTATTACAGTATTAAAAAGTATACCTGTCGTGATTCTATACATTTTAACGCTGGATTTTGAGCTTTCAAAATCAGGATGCCCTGGGGTGGGGGTTAAATGGAATTTAAAAAAGACCCCAGGCTAAAATTGAGAAGGATGCGTGGGGTAAAGCAGATCTTTAAATATTATGGCCAATTTCCTGATTTGAAAATCAGGGTGCCAAATGGGTTGGGAAGCTAAAAGATTGGGTTTTCATCCACTTTTAGCAGATCTATAGGCTAACATTTTTAGTGGACTGTTACTCAGCCAACCACTGTGTGACTGGCTGCTTAGTCATCCAATCAGTGGTGCCGTTGCTGCACTGATTGGATGGCTAAGCAGTCAGTCACATTCACTGCTGCAGCTTTGGTTGAAGTAGAGCCGTACAATGCTGTGCCAAGGGAACGTCCGCCAAGCACTGTGCAGCTAAATGTTTTTTTTTATCCTTAGTTGGGCTCCTGGAAAGGGAAGGGCACTAGGTGGTGGAACACAGGTGCCAGGAAGCTAATTTAAAGTGTACCAAAACCCAGGACTTTGACAATCCTGGGTTTTGGTCCTTGCCCCCATCGGGATGCCTGCTGTGTGAAACCCCGCAGGTCGCCAAAACCAACTCACCTCTTCCTGGTCCTACAGCGCATGCGCGGCTGCTAGTCCAATCAGCGCACTCAGATCCACTCACGTCAGCGCGTCTAAGCATTCATCTAAGGCGAGCGGCTCCAAGCGCGCTGACGGCAGCATCCCCTGCTACCCTCTAACAGGGAACGTGCCTGCACCAACTATTCATGAATGCCTGGCATGTGCCCTGCTAGAGGGATAGCGGGAATGCAGCCACAACTTGCGCACTCGCTGTTGGACCGGAAAAGAAGGTAAGTGTATGTGGCAACCTGGGGGCTTTCACACAGCGGGGCATCCTGATTGATTTTGGATGCCCAGGGTGAGGGAATCGATCGGCCCGGAAATTTTATAGAGTCCCAGGCTGATTGCTGTGGGTTTTGGTCCACTTCAAATAATTTTTGACCATAGGTCTACTTTGAAATAAATATAATATATAAACCAAGACTTTGGCTAAGAAAACTGGAGCAAAATTGGAGCAGCTGCACAAGGTAACCAATCAGATTCCAGGTATTTTTAAAAGATGAAACCTGTTCGGTTGCCATGGGCAACTGCTCTAGAACCCTGCATCCCCCCATATACACACACACACATACACACACACACGCGCTTGTACTTCCTACAAATAAAGCTTGAGACTCATCAGCCATTCGTTAGAAAATGTGTTGTTATAGCTGACCTCAGCCAATTAAAATTATTAATAGCAGGAGATGCCGCGATGCCAAGCCTTGATACACCGACATCTCATTTGTTTAATCACGATTTCTTGCAAATACCTCTCAACAGTCATCCGTGGCAGCTGAGAGTGATGCCTTATGAGTGAAGTGACCTTTTCCGTGTCTGACAACAGGTTGGGATAAGGCAGATGACGTAGGAAGGCTGCTAAAAGTCATGTAAAAAAAAATAAATAAAAGACTATAATGAAGTGTACATTTCAAGGAGGTAATTACTTTCACTCTCTATGAAAATTATTTTCTTTTTATTTTCTCTCGTCAGAGAATAAATAGATCCATGTTAAATATATTGGTAAATATATCATTGGTCCCAGCAAAGACATCATCCAGTTGCAGAGCATCATTAGTTAAGTAAAGCCACTTCTGCCAGCATGGAGTGTTCTGGGTGGAGAGCAGAGAGCGCTTCCCTTCCGCCTGGAAGGTGCACAGCAGACAATTGCAGGAAATCATCTGAGACACAAAGGAGACAAGATAACCTCTGCTCATCACACTGCGTGTGCGCCTCTGCCCTCTAGGGACCCGCCTGCTCCACATATTAGAGCGCTGCTAGGGAGGCGATGAATGAGATTTATCATAAGCCGCCAATTATCAATAGATTAACTCCCCTGCTCTCTTACACCAAGGGGAGAAGAGCTTACTGGGGGTAAAATGGACACTGCCTCTAGTCAGAAGATGTCTGCAGCTGATAGATTAATGCAGGGATAGACAGGCTCCATCTGCATATTATTAGTATGGTTGTTGCCATTGTTAATCTTAATTAGATACACTAACATGCACGTGACATGCTCCCTGAAAATAGATGAATAAATTGACTGATGGGCAGATGGATACTACATGAATAATAAATAGGTAGGTAGATAGATAGATAGATAGATAGAAAACAATTGGGAGGGGTGGATAGATGGATAGAAGATAGGAAATACAGAGATAGATAGATAGATAGATAGATAGATAGATAGATAGATAGATAGATAGATATAGATAAATAATAGTGAGGTGGATGGATAGAAAGATAATAGATAGATAGATAGATAGATAGATAGATAGATAGATAGATAGATAGATAGATAGATATGGATGGATGCACTGAAGATAGATTTTAGACAGATGGATTATACATGATAGATAGATAGATAGATAGATAGATAGATAGATAGATAGATAGATAAAAACAAAGTGAGATAGATAGATAGATAGATAGATAGATAGATAGATAAAAACAAAGATAGATAGATAGATAGATAGATAGATAGATAGATAGATAGATAAAAACAAAGATAGATAGATAGATAGATAGATAGATAGATAGATAGATAGATATTGATGGACACACTGAAGATAGATTTTAGACAGATGGATTATACATGATAGATAGATAGATAGATAGATAGATAGAT